>MU280775.1:0-22265 GCA_022385605.1 Xylariaceae sp. FL0594
CAACAGCAACAGCAACAGCAACAGCAACAGCAACAGCAACAGCAACAGCAACAGCAACAGCAACAGCAACAGCAACAGCAACAGCAACAGCAACAACAGTCACAGCAACAGCAGCAACAGCAGCAACAGCAGCAACAGCAGCAACAGCAGCAACAGCCACAGCCACAGCCACAGCCACAGCAGCAACATCAACATCAACACCAGCAGCAACAGCAGCAGCATCACCGTCAACAGCAGCAGCAGCAGCAGCAGCAGCCAAAACAGCAGCAACCAGTATGGGCAGCGCATCCACCCCAGCCACCCAAGACCACACAATCGCAGCCTACACAGCCAGCTTGGGCTGCCGCACAGCATGCGCCGTCGAAGCAAACTCAGCCAAGTGGTACAGCACCGCCACAGTCTGCATGGCCAAATGGACCACCGCCGCCTAGGGGCCACGACCCAATGGTGATACGGGACGCTTACCCACCGCCGCGAATGCAGCAACAACTGCAGAGCTCCTATCCGCCTTCTTCGCGTGCCCCAGAACCGCCCCTGCCAGGTCCTGTTACTTACCCGCGGTATGCGAGTACTCCTAACGCAGGGCGGGATCCTCGTGACCCGGGCGCTCCCAGAAGTTATACGCCTGTAGGCTATGACACTAGAGCGTATCCACCCCAGTCGCAAGACTTGCGGGAAGCACACCTTCGTGACCACCAGCACCAGCACCAGCCTCCGCATCAGCATCAGCCTCAACACCAGCCTCCACAGCCTCCTCAGCATCCATCACAGCAGCAACAACAGCAGTATCCGCATCACCAACAACAGTCTGCCGTACAGCAACAACAATCAAGACCGCAAGATAGGCAGTACTACGATCGGCCACCACCCGACAGATACGGGAGGTAGAGGTTTCTTAGGCCGCCCTGGGTCTAGTCTCGACCTTTTTTCCTAGCTTGGGCAGGTCCGCATCAAGGGTTCTCCATCCATTGGTCCCACAAACCATTAGGCCTGCGGAGTTGGTGTTAACCCGAAAGACTGTGATGATTAGCCAGGGTCGTGTATAGTCTTGTCTGCTCTTGTCGTTTGACCGGTCATTCTCGATGAGTAACCTGTCATGAGGCTCCCATACATGTAGGCATTTGGTAAAGACGGGGCCTAACCTTAGGCGCCTGAGGAGGGCGTTCAACATATTATGGTGGGCGGTAATAGCGGAGCGGGCTGGCGTCCGGGGCCCATTGTAGCAATTTCGGGCGGCCGCTGTAAAATAAATACAACATCTGAGGTGTAACATAAGCTTTACCTAGACTAGAGTAGATCCATGACATGTTTATCAGGTCTTGATGGCACAATATCTGGAGTGGGAGGATCTGTGCCCGTTGAACAGCAGGGCCTTACATAGTACTGAGATAGGTATAAGATTAGTAGCAAGTTGGCGCCATTGCACACTTGTAACTAACCATATATAGTACAGCATATATATGGATGGCAAGAAAGACGTTGCAGAAATGATATATGCATATGCACGGCACAACTCCTGTAACCTTATTAGATCTTAATTCTTTTTCTTCTTTTATTTTGGTAATCGTATCTATTCTTGGCCTTGAATAGCATATTATGGTCCCTCGTAGGTTACTCCTTTTACCCCCAAGTGCTCGCGTGGTACGGATATATATACACTTGAGTTTCTCTCCAACCTTATTAATATGTATATATATCAGGGGAAGAAAGAGAGGGGTAATGATTAAATAAATAATATACCCAAATTTAATCGATCCAAGCAAAAGCAAAGCAAAGACTGACTAGGTTAACTGACTCTCTCCAAAAACCCCTAACCTAAGGGTCGTCTAGAGTCTTGTTGTTTTTCTTTGGTCTTTTGCCAATGTCGGTCTTGGCGTCGTACTATCTATATTGCCCCGTTACGCCATATATGTATGTATGTATGCATGTATTGTATTCGTCGCCTTTTTACCGTTTGTGTTCCATATTATATCATATATCGAGTATGCTGCTTCTGCTGCCCGCACTTCCCCTATGTCTGTGGGCAAGGCCAGGGCCAGGGCCAGGGCGCTGCATGGTAAGGGGGCGATCATCACGTGAGCTTTCTTTCAGGAGAGCTGGGCTCTTCGACTTCTGACAGGGGGGGAAAGCCCACAGTGCAGCCCCCCAATTGTGGGTTGACGAGTGGTACAGGACTCAAGTTTGCACTAGAGACCATGTTGAGTGGGATGTTCGAGGCCGAGGGGGGCAGGTTTGGTGGTATTGCCATGGTCAGCGTAGGGCTATTGGCCATGCTCTCGGCGCCGGTGGAATCTTGGCTGTAGAGGGAGAAGGCCGAGTTCTTCCGGCCCGCGATACTCATCCCAGGGGCTTCCTGGCTCAGCGGGCTCGTGGCACCGTTCCGGTCGTAGGGAGAAGAGCCATCGCGGGAGCTTACGAGAGACGCCTGCGAGCCACCCCATGCTTTGTTGCGTAGCTTCATCAAGCCCGCCAGCGATATGTCGAAGTCGTCTGTCATCATCAGTTGGGCGAGCTCGGGGCTTTGCATCGCAGAGCTGCCACCGTTCAGTCCTTGTGCCTGCGACCAGACCATGCTCATGACCGAGTTTCGGTTTGAGTACTCTGACCGTTCCGTGATGGGCGTCAGGTTCGGTTCCCGAGAGACGACACGGCCCGAGGTGCTGCGGATCACACCGGTAGGGCCAAAGAACCCCCCATTGGAATACTGGTAGAGGTTGCTGTCAGTACGTGAGCCGGAATGTGGGCCCGGCTGCGGGATGGGAGCGGAGTAGAAGCCGAATTCTTGCCCATACCAACCGTCATAGTCGTTGGCCAAGGCACTCGCGTTGGCCTCGGCTATGATGGATTCGTCGTCAATCTCATACTCTTCCAGCCTGGCTGTAAACACGTCATCCTCTTCGTAGTCATCCAGGTTCTCATGTAAGAAGTCGGAATGCGAATGGGGATGAGAATGCGAATCTGTATGCGAATCGGATGAGCCGAATCTAGTCGGGGATGCAGCCATCAGATCAGCCGGTGGCGGAGACGGCGAATCCCTGCGGAACTTGCCAGAAGCTGCAGCTTGGTGCGCGGCTGCCGCCAGCGCTGCTTGGTAAGCCACATCCGAGTTGCCCTGCGTCTTAGTCAGTGGCGTGTCCAAGACTTCTGACGCATCCGGTAGGTTGCGTCGCATGTCGACACTCAGTGACGTATGGCCGGTGGACTGCGACACGGCAGACTGGGCCGACAACCTGGAAGTCATATCGGATTCCCGCTTCTTCTCGCCTATCCTTTGTGCGAGGGCGTTGGCAAACAGGCCAGGGATCGGGCGGCCGTATTGGTCCGTGTCATTCAGGTCGAAGATGGATTCGTCGAAAGTCGAGCCATCTCCCTCTCCGTCAAAGTCATGGCCTAGACCATCGTCAAAGTAAAGCTCGTCGTCCTTACCAAGAGGAGCCCTCTCTCCGGCGTTGGACGGTTTCGGCAGTCTTTGGGCATCCGTCTCGCCAACCACCGCGCCATAGCCCAGTCCTGGGATCCCCAAGCCAGCAGCGATAACGTCAAGGTGAGTTTCGCCGGCGAATTGCCTATCGGGATTGTCTATCGACTGGCCGAGATACCGTTCATCTTCGGCTGTCTCGCCCGCTCCGGCATTACTAAGTACGTGTCCGGCAACATCTCTCGGCGTTGGTATAGCTCCAGCGCTGAGGGGGGTTATCAGCGCCGACGCCGGGTCCGACCTCTGAAAGACAAAGCCTGCAAAATTGTCTTGGTCATTATCTGGATCATTGGCTGCTTCGAAGTCGTCCTCCTCGTCCAGGTCGGCGTTGACTCCGGGAATCTTCTCCTCCAAGCCGTCGTCATAATCCATCCCATCACAATCAAACGAATCTTCGTCAAATTCATCAAACCGCGTGTCATGGTCCGTAGATTCAGTCCCCGCCATTCCTTGATATCGCTGCCTATGTCTTTCTTCCAGTACCTTCTCCTGTCTGTTGGCCCCATTCATGTCAAAACTAAACCTCGATGAAGTGCTCTTCATGTGCCGCGGAATTGCGGAGAAGGTGCTTTTCCCGGATGCCCCAGACCCACTGCGAGACATGGTGATCCTCGAAAGCGCAATCGAATGCTTCCGCGTTCGAGTGCTTTCCTTGCTTTCCGGCGCCCCGCCAACATATGACGCAAAGGCGGAGGGATCCTGAGCGCGAAAAGAAGAAGAATCCCGGCTTGGCCTAACATGGTCGTCTTTGGGAGGAACTGGTGGCGCCTCGTCCATGTTAGATGACGTATCATTTTGCGCCTCGCTGCTGGGTGCATTGGCAGGCTGAGACACTGTTTTCTTGGGCCTGGGGGCACTGAAATCATGTACCCGAGTACCCTTGATCCGCGGATCGTACACCTTTTCCGGCTGCTTGAGGAGTGGCAGGGCGCTGTCTGGCGCTGTCTGGCCTGTTTTCCTCCTCATTAGCAGAGTCGTCATGGGATTCTTGAGGAATGGTAGACCCTTCTTGGTCTTCGGGGGTTCCGGTGGTACGGAGTTGGGCAGCGCGGGAGGATCGGGCCTCAACTTGCCGCCACCACCTGAACGCCTACCAGTGGCCGGAGCGCCTTGGAGATCTGTCGGGCTTACGAACGACGAGTTGGCTTTGGCGGATTTGACAGGCGGCACAGGTTTACCGTGGTCCGAGGGACTAACACCTGATATGGGGGAATCGGATGCTGAGGTGGTCGGCATGGTTGCCGAACCTCGCTGTGGCGGAGCCTGGCTGTGGACTGCCGCTTGTTCCCGTTGCAAGTTATGCAGCGCAAGCCCGCCAACAAAGCCAGATTGTTCGACGAGGGGAGACCGGGATGGCGGCTTCGGTTCGCCTAGGTCCAGTTTACCCAAGGACATCGAAAGCACGGAGTCGCCAGAAGCAATTCTCGTGATGGGTGGCAAGACAGGAGGCATCGGGTCAAGCGGAGAGTGAGACTGCGGTTGGGCCTGGGTTGGGACTTGAGTAGAGGGTTGCGAAGGTGGGTGTCCATGGGCGTGTGTCAAGACGTATGGAGCGGCATTGGAAGATCGCGGACGGGTTTCGGGAGCTGGGATGCCGTCATCGGGAACGAGTTGGGCTGGCTGTAGAGCCGCGGTGTCCCAGGAACTACGATCGGCTACAGGGGAGGTAGGATTCGACGGTGCGCGTCTGTGGAAGCGGAGGTGTAGCATTTCCGGTATGTTTTGTCGCGTTGTAGGACTGATTGACAACTCTGGTTATTGTATAACCTTGGACATCTTATCACAGCAGTTCGCAGTTCGTGACTCGTATCTCGTGCCGCACCTGGTCGGATAACAGGCTTACAGCAATTCATCGGCAGAATGTCGTCTGAGGTGCATGTGTAGCAAGCTTGAGTTCTTCGCATATAAAGCGGTACTCGTGGACGATGCGCAAGGCCAAAGATACAGGTCAAGTTTAAGTCTAAATATAACACTGCTGCACATTGTCTATTAGGTTAAACACTTGGTAGGTTGGTACACAGTATGTACCTAACTGTAGATGAGCACATGTAGGATGTATGTACCTCAGGTTACCCTGCCTTCCAGGATCTATGCATTTCGAGTAAGTACCCACCACAGCCGTTATAAGCAGGAAGGTATTGCTCAATATGGAAATCAAAATGTTACCAAGATCTAACAGGTCGCAGAGAGGCAGACAAAAGCTTTTGGTACACTTAAAAACGGGTATGGATTATAAACAGATAATCCTTGGGAAGAGATGGACAACAGCATAAATACGTATGCTGTACAGCAGTATAACAGTACAGATATGTCTATGTCAGGCGACCAGACAACTTTTAATAACCTTGGAACTTTACTACATGTAGCCACACAGGAACACATAAAGTACCTGACAACTTGGTAGGCACCCGACAGCAATGATTGCCTACTATTGGTCGATCGAGAGGACCACTATAAGATCTTGGAGACTGGGACTGAACCAGCAATATATGTACAGCTGTCGTATTCTTCACAAGGGCGTAAGAAACAATGTAAGGTTAACCCAACCTAGGTTATCGTGTGATGGTGTGTATGCTGTTTTGCATTACCATACCAATCTATATGATGATGTGCTAGAATTACCACACTGTCGACAGATATTTATTCTTACACGCCGTCCTCCCATCTAAACGCACGTCTAGCCTCTGAACTCGGCTAACCCTTCATCCTCCTCTAACATGGTGGTAAAAGAAAAAGGAGTGAACATGTGACCCGAGAACTCGGCATACTTTGACTGGGCTTCAACCCATTGGAGACGAAGAGAGTGCAACTGTTATCGTCAGCGCCAGCACTTCACAACGGAGGGGGAGAGACTGGTGAGACTTACCATGGCACTGCAGCCTTCCATGGCAATGAGAATGGCGCACGTGAGACAGAACCACAGCCCAAATGCCAAGAATATCATGATGACACCCAGTACACCGGTTCTGGCGAGAGAGGGCCCGAGAGTCATGTCCCACAAGACGCTGCTTAGTTGCTGATGCGCCAACGACAAGGCCCAGAGACGAAGGTACGATGCAGTATGGGAGACACAGTTCAGGCAAAATTCTACGATCCGGTTAGTGACATCGTCCGATGAGACAGGGGGGCCACTTCCGCTTACCGATGGTATGAATGACCTGATGGATCATGACTTCGCTGAACTCGAACTCGCCGTGGCCGTCTTCATCCTCACCTCCACCGTGCGCGATCATAGCTACACCCTCGCCATCATCTGAGTCCATACTAAGGCGGCTGTTTCCATTGCCCGCGTGTCCATCGTCATCGTCCAGCGCCGAGACCCTAGAGTGTTCGCTTATGCCACGATAGCCCTTGGCGCGAGCTCTGTTGTTCTCCCAACGCAGGTAGAACGGCTTCAAGAACAGCAGAATGGGGACCTGGACGAAGGCAAGCAGAAGCAACGTCACTTGCACGGTTGATTGCCCCGCGTACAGCTCTTCATCGATCGTACCGGGTTGGAGGAACATGTAAATCAGCATGTTCAGCAGACCGGGGGGGGATCGATCTGCAGCGAACCAATCGACGGACCATTTGTACAAGATACAGAGTACTAGATACCCAAATATCGACTGGAAGAAGATCATCCCGGGGACGAAATTACCCCAGATATCGATGGGTTTCTTGAAATGCCTCGCGTTGAAGTACGCAAGGCAGAGTGAATAGGTCATGTGGGCCCAGCCCAAAATGATTGACATCTTCATCTTGTAGCTGTTGGTAAAGATGAGGTCGTTATCGCTACCATGCCACATCCAGTCGAGGCCGAAGGGATACCTATAGTCGCCTTTGAGTTTAGCATTCAGGGCGTCGCCCTGTTTCCAGTTATCGGGAACATCCCATTCCCATTGACTGTCAAACAGTGTCATAGACTTGGAGAACACGTCGTTGTAGACAAGGCCGGTGAATAGTGAGAAAACAGCCATCACCAGGGCGATATAGCGACCGTAATAGATCATAGCGAACAATTCGAATGAGACCTTCTTCAGAGGCTTCTCCCAGTAGATCATGGCAACGGCAGCCATGAGCATGATCACTGCGTGACCAAAGTCACCAAACATGACAGCGAAGAGGAAAGGGAAAGTGACAATGGCAGGCAAGGCGGGATTAACCTCCTGGTAGGTAGGAGTTCCATAGGAGTTGATGATAGTCTGGAAAGCTTCTGTAAACTTGTTGGTCTTGAGATATGTAGGCGGTGTCTTGCTCGTCCGGATTTCGTTGATGATAGACGGAACAGACAAGCCGGCGCGGTTGGTGACATCCTGCAGGGTCGACCGTATGCGAGGTAGGTCGTTGGTGGGGCACCAGGCCTCAGCAATGAGTGTTCGCCGTTGTCGATCGAAGGAGAAGAGATTGAGAGTCTGGTAGGTAGCTTTCTCCTTGGCAACCAAGATCATCCAAGCTGATAGAGACTGGCCGATCTGCGTCAGCTCGGCCTCGAGAGTATGTTGAGTGTTCTGTAGGACGTTCTGGACGTCGTTGAGACGCGCATTCACTTCGTGCATCTGATCCCGACGTAGATCCGTGTTCTCGTCAACGCCATATATCTCCGCACCCATAGACTCCGAGATCTTGCGAATCTTGGCCAGAATCTCGTTACCATGAGCGAAGATAACGAAGACGTTCTTGAGGATAGCTTCGTTGTTGCTGGGATCCACCAGGGGCTCGGGGATTTCCGACTGGTTCATGTAGAGATTTCCGCGCAGCGTACGCCACAGAATGCGCTCAAACGCCGCCACGCGATCTCGGTTGATGACGCCCGCTACGAAGCCAATGTTCATCCCAGAGAAGGATCGCTCGACATCGCTGGCCTGGTTGTGTTGCTCAACGTCGTGGAGTAATGGAGCATCGTCGTCCTCGGTCGAAACTCGAATCTCGTCGACGTTGCCGTGAGCACGGTCGAAGAAGCCGCCGGCCTCGCGTAGCACCCATCGCCATTGGGTCAACTGAACCTCGCGTTTCTTCAACGTCTCGTAACTGTCGTTAAGCTGTGCGATGCGTTGCTCGAGGCTTTGACTGCGTTCGGCTAGCTCGTCGATCTCGGAGGTAGTGGGCGGAGCAAGACTTTCGACGTCGAGATCGAGCTTCCGTAGGGGGATGTTCGCCTTCTCCATCTGACCATGGAAGTAGCCTAAACTGTCAGGACCAAGGTACGTCATGTCACACGATAGTGCTCAAACTTACGGAGTTGGCGTTCGACATTGTCTAGCCTTCGAATTTCCTGGGTGAATGTCCTCTGAAATGCGCTGACATCTCCGTTGAGCTGTGGTGGTCGCTGATGTTAATAGATAGCTAGAAGCAGGTGACCGGCTAGGGTCTGGGGCCTTCACGTACATCTCGGAACTGGACGAGGCCAAGCTCTCCCAGGGCCGTCACGCACTCTCGACCGATTTCATTTGAAACATAAAGCTGCACCATGCTCATGTCCGCTGAGCGGAACATGCTCTGCTTTGTAGGAGCCATGTTGACTGCCACCACTATCAAGCGGGTCGGATGGATAACAGTCGCCGGGATACGTAAATGATGAAGCTTAAACACGCTTCAGCCTTTGGAGTGGACAACACCCTTGCCCAAGCCACATAAGGCTGGTTTCGATTTATCTGTGGCTTTACGGAGTACACACATACGTAGAACAGGTGGCAAATGGTTGATCTGCCAGCTGCAATTAATTTAAGAGGTAGCCCCACATGTCTGTACTGGTACTTGTAGATCCCCTTCTGGAATCTCAACACAAGTTCTTTCCAACATACGCCTGCCAAGTTCCAACGTCTGAGTTGCCCCATGACCGAGTTTATGATACCGTACATAGCAGTAGGAGGTAGGTAGGTACTGGATACAGCAGTGCGGGATGTCATAAAACCCGTTGAAATGCCGAACCTTGAATATCACAATAGAACAGGCCGGATCTCGCATGGCGCATCTCTCATAAACATACCTGAATCATACAAGGCATTATATTATCTGGTAACCTTCCCTAGCCCTTGAACATCCTTGAAATACCCGTACAGCACATTTAACCTCATGCAAAACCGCCGTCCGGGGGACTCTGCTCCCCTAGATGATACCTAAGCGCCAATCCCAGAAACCTGTTCCCAGCGCGCGTTCGTAGGACACAAAAGGACAGCAAAACAATAAACCCCAGTATCATCGTACAGTTCAAAAAAGATGACTTATAGCCATGCTTCGCTTCCCGCCCTTCGATGTCTCGACAATCATGGGTTCAGCCAAAGCTATCCTCGCAACCCTATTGCAAGGATGCGTTCGCTTCCTGTCCTGTCTGCCGCTCGAGGATTCCGCTTTGTACAAGCGCCTCCCATACATCATCCTTGCACGTTACCACGCCTCTATCGACCGGCAGGCCGTCCAACACCTGGATCCTCCTGCAGTGGCGCAGAATCACCATGTCGTAGATACGCTTTCGCATCCTTGTGTCCATGTCTAGACGACTCGCGAACTTGTTCTGGAGCTCAACATCTATGTCCGGCAGGACAAACGGATCAAACTCCTTGCTGTCCGTAGTGCCCGTCTCTGCTGACAGGAGCGTTTGCACTGGGGCGTGGAACCCAAGAGTGGCACCGTTGTTTCTGAGGTCCAGCCGTGACAGGTGAGGGAACTCGGCCAACGCGTTCGCGACTTTCCCAGCTTCGGACAATCGATTTCCAGCAGCGAGAAGTTTCTTCAGCCGGGGAATGTACCTCAGGGGTAAGAGATCATCGATGGCGTTGAAGTTGATGTTGAGGAAACGAAGATTCGGCATGAGTTGTCCAATGTTCGGTTCGAGGCATCGTAGACCACAATTTGCCAGCTCTAGATATTGTAGATTGAGGAAATCTACCCGAGGGCTAAACCCGGAAAGACGGTTGCCTGACAGGAAAAGTTTCCTGACTTCGAATGCAGAGTTCAGAAAGGAAGTGTCAAGGATACCATGTCCCTTCTGCTCCCGAAGCGAGAGGCTGTCTAGGCGGTGACACTTGGAAAATCCAGTGATCGTGGTGATGTTGTTGCGGTCGGCATGGAGAAGCCGCAAAGACGGAAAGGCGGTGAGATCCAGTGACTCCAGGTCATTGCTTGACAGCTTAAGGTACCGGACGCTGGGCCATGCCTGGCCCTTCGATGGCCCAAAGGCTTTCAAGCAGTTCCGTTGGAGGTTGACAGTATGAAGAGAGGACAGCTGCTCGATGTTGTCGAAAGAAACGATCTTGTTGTCCTCCAGGTCGAGCTCGGCTAGATGCTGCAGTTTCGTCCCCTCAAAGTCAACATGTGTAAGGAGGTTGCTCCTAAGCCGTAATACCTGCAAGGCATCATGAAACTTGATTCCGTCTAGGGTGGTGATTTGGTTGTTGTCAGCACGCAACGTGCGAAGGTGAACGAGATCCTTAAAGGCCGAAAGGCTGGTCAGTTGATTGTGGGAGACGTCGACGTATTGGAGGTTCATGAGCTGCCTCCATGCTGTCAACTCGGAGAGTAGGTTGTGTGTCATTCGCAGATTGCGTACACTTTGGGGGACGCCATCCAGATGAGAGACGCTGTTGTTGGAAGCGTCTAGGGTGACAACTGCCGTGCAGAACTCGTCAAGCATGTGCAGGCTATCCAGCTGTTTATTGCTAAGATCCAGTTCAGGCATAGAATCCCAGTCAGGTTCGAAAGGTTCGACTTCGGTAATTTTCTCGACTAGACACCTGACTGCCTTGGACATGACCTTCTTGGTGCCATCGCCGGTCACGAGATACTGCTCACCGACGACATAGCTGACCTCCAGAGCACAGGACTGGTCTATCTGGTGCACTGTGAACTCGGACATGGGACTCAGAGACAAAGTCCCGACATACTGACCAATCATCGGAGTTGCAAACATCTCTCCTACCCTGAGCCTGTCGGGCGTTGCCAACGCCACACTCAGGTTTGGAATGCTTGTAGAGTCTGACCCGGGCCCGGCCATGGCGGATTCTGCAAGTATACTCAGCTGTCCCTGTTCCTCTGGCCTGGATTGCTGACTGTCCGGCAAGTTCTCATCCTGCTCGTCGATACGCGAGACTGGCCGCGGCACAAAGCCTTGCCTTTCAGCGGAAGCATTTGTTGGTATCCCCCGAGACCGGCTCCGCGAAGATGACTTACCAGTCATTCCGCTCACCGATCGCCCTATCTTGCAATGCCTACCCCTTCGCATGGAGTCGGCCGCGATGCTAGCAAGGGAGTGCTCTCGGCTGCTGTCGGCGTCGAAGCTACTATCGTCGGCCTCTCTGCGAGCGAAATCCTGGACGACCGAAGCAATAGGTGACGAGAATGTTATAGTGAGATTCTTTCGATTTGGCGTCGCTTTCTGTATCCGATCCTCGTGAAGGGATATTTCGTGCTCGATCTCCTCATCATCTTCTACAGCAGTCTCCACCTGATCTTGCCTATGGGCCAACATGCTCTGCTCGAGCTTGACGGACCCTTCTGCAGTCTCCTCTAAGCGGAATGACGTCGCGTTCGTCGGGCTGTTGTCTCGTGGAGTCTGCTGGCTTGTATGGCTGTGCCCTGCGCCCATATTGAGGTGGTTCTCCTCTTCAATGATATCCACAGTCAGATCAGGAATGCCAGCGAACGGATCTTCTTCGCTATCTTCTGACGGTAGAGTGATCCTGATCGGCTTTGGGGTTTTGACTTTCTGCCATATCTTATTTTCCTCATCAAATACCATATTACCCACTTGGTTGCCGATCAGTTGTGCAACGACGTTTGGCCCGATGAGCCGCCTTGAATCTGACCCTCGAGAGGATCCCGTGCGTACGGAGGGGAATGTGGAGGCAACCGAAGATGGGCTTTCGTGCGCGAGATATTCCCTCTTGGAGCCGCCAAGGTTTATATCTGGGTTGCGCGAGATTCTGACATAGGGCAGATCGCTGATGATCTCCCCTTGTTGTTGCGAGATGTTTCTGGCATTGCTGGGGGCAGGGATCCCCTCGATCGGACCGGCCCGGCCATTTAATGATTCTTGGGCGTCCTTTACAGGACGGAGAGAGCGGAACGATGGAGCTAGGATGTCATCATTATCACTGTGCTCCTCGTATTTCTTAAGCCGGTCGATGAGCTCGGGATCCTCTTGGCGCCTTGGTAACCTGGTTAGAGCCGGACCTTCTCTGCTAGGTGGCCGAGAAAAAGGTTCCTGTGTCGAATCCTGAACGGAGTCGTCGTTGGCACCAGAGTTATCCTGGCCGGGCTGCTCCGAGCTCTCGGCTTCAGATTCTTCAACGCTTGCCAAGCCGGTCACAGGCCGCGCCTTGTTCCTTATCATGGCCATTATCTCCTCTGCGGCCTCGTAGAAATCCTGGGTCTTCATTGAAGCCTTACGGGAGCCCAGGGCACTGGGGTCCTCTGTAATTGGACCAGGCTCCCGAGTTGCAGCCGAGTCTGGGGGAGCGATGAAGCCGAGTTCCGCCAGCGGGGCTCGGACACGGGACTGCGATTCTCTCGGGCTTGGTGTCGGGGATCCTGGGCGTAAGTCTTGATGGCGATCCAATCTGCCCATGTTAAGAGACTTTGCGCGATCTCTCGTGATCGCAGACTGCATTGTATGGTGCGACGATTGTACAGTCGCTATAGTAGTACGCCTGTCTTCGAGGCCGAATGCAATGTCAGATCGGTGAAGCGTCCTCCGTCTCTTCGGGGTCGGATCTTTAGACGGGGACGTGCGTGGGCGCTTGGCCTCCGACCCGCCTCTTCTCGGTAACGAAGGGAAGAAGTCGTTGAGCTCACTCAAGTTGGGCTGAGTGTTCGCATGCGAATCCTTCAGGTCCTTCGATGCGACAGTATAACGGGCAGAAGATGTCGGTCGCTTCCCTCTGTGCCGGTTCCATCTCATGAATAAAGAATCCCCTTCAGACAATACATCCTCGTGGATCGTGAATTTCCAAGGGCTACCCAGAGTTACCCGACTTGGCTCTGGGGTAACATTCTCCTTCTCCTCTTCGTACGGAGCGGCGCTCGAACTCAGAGAGATATCTCCATCGAACTCATAGTCGTCAAGCTGTCCGGCGCCGAACCTATTCACAGCACCGAAGCTTTCATTCTGACCGCGACGCGACTGCGCTGACTTTTGCGCGGTGGAAGCTTTAGAGGCTCTGGCAGAAAGCAGAGCTCTGGAGCTGTGCAATGGCGTTGGGGATGGGGCCGTCTCCTCGTCTGAATATGAAAGACTATTATTACTTGGTTGATCTTCGAATTGGCTGATGCGGCGAAGTAGTGTCTGATTGGTGAAGGTATCGTACGGCCCAAAGAGCTTCAAAGAGCTCCCACTTTTTGATGATAGAACAGGCTGCGAGCGCTTCTCGGGACTTGGGAACGGAGCACGAGGCAGGTCTGGGCTAGGTGGCGAAACCGGGGCCTGACTGTCGGCTGCGGAAGCTATTCGCTCGACTCTAACGGTTGGAAGTTGTTTCGGGGTGCTGGCTTGAAGCGAAGATTCCGGGAGCATGTCTGAGCTATCCATATTCATAGAAGGGCTCAACGGCCGATGACAGAACGATCCGTCTATCGTCTGGTCCCCCCTTTGGACGTTTGCGAAGTTACCAGCACCGTCGTCAGGCGTCTCTGTGCCCTTCTCGGTCTGTGGCTCTATTGACCTGACCAATTGATCCCTCTGAAGATTCTCAAGCTTGTTCCGTAGTTGGCTGGCTGGAATAGCGATTGGTGCAAAGGAGACCCCGCCGCCCTCCGAACTGTGGCGCGCGATGAATATAGGACTGAAATCTTCGTTTTGGATAACGCTTTGGCCACTAGCTTTGCGATCCTCATCTCTCGCTTCCTTTCCTCGGATGGGCAAGCTCGAGGCCTCTGTCGTATTGTCGTGGAGCGGCTGTACTTGAGCCGGGGACTCGTACGCCGTCGCGCCTTCACCTTTGGTGGTGTTACCGGCATCGCCGTTCGCCACGCTTCGAAATGATATCGGTCTAAGGAGCGTTATGTTGTGCTGAACGGAGGAGTCAGAGTCGCCTTCAAGATCGTCCTCGATATCGTCTTCGAGACCTTCGTCGTACTCAGCCGTTTGCCGTGAGCCGCCTCTGTACGGTGGAGGACTTGAAGGTAATGTCGTTTCGTTCATCGTCTGGTTATGCGCGTCCGAAGTTGGTGGAGGCCGAAAGATATTTTCTAGCCCTGTTCCTGCGGAGCTAAAGAGATCCTTCGACTCGCCGTAGTTCAACTCCCCGTGTACCAGCCTCCTTCTCCATTCAGGCTCACTCCCCCGGCCTTTTGATGGCGACGCACTTTGCGATTTATGATGTAGCACTGAGTTGTGAATGACGGAACCGGACGACGACGTTGTTGCCGCGGAAACAGAACGACTCAAACGACGTCCGCGGGCCGCTGGCTTCGTCTCGTGCGAAAGTTTGGAGCTTCCGACCTGGGTGATTTTTATGTTGACATTGTTTGGACTCCGCTCGTTTAAAGCACCGGGACTGCCGAGATATGGTAGGTGTTGTGGCCGCTTCACCCCAGGAGTTCCGGTATGAGGGCGCGGGATGCGACTAGCACGATCGCGTACATTTTTGGTGTCGGATGGAGAAGGGGGGCTCGACGAGTTGGGCTGTTGCATCTGTGACGAGTCAGACCTGGGTTGCGATACCCAGTCCTCCGACAGAGAATCCAGCCAGGCGTGATGCGCCATTGTAACCTTGGCAACCAACTACTACAATTGATGCTTCGTGATCGCCTGTTTGAACAGTGGGACTTGAGCCCTGAGGGGACGGCTGATGCATGAAGATGTTTTGCTGGGCTAAAGAGGCTGTTATGTTGGTCCCGCGCGTCGATTAAGAGCAGTATGCTGTATGCTGTACGTTATGTTTAATTGGGTGTTTGCGGGCTGTCGTGGGTCGCGTAGCAATGTTTATAGCAAATGCGGAGGGGATATTCCTGAGCTTGACAGATCCAACCAAGTGGAACGCGCTCGGCAGTCATCCGCTAGTGCCCTATTTTCAAGGATAAATCACCCATGTACCTCGCCTCGTACCAGGAGAACCTTAATGTCCGGCTTCCCAGGAAATCCAAAGAGCAGAGGGACGCTTGAACTGCCTTGCAACCTTAGTCAATGTTACAACGTTTTGAAATCTGGTTTGTTTACATAGAAAGTACCTAAAGTCGTGTCTTAATGCTGTAGGTACTTGGTACAGGGCCGTACCTTCCATGCTCTAGGCACCTGCAGGTTGCTTAAGTAGCGGTAACAGGTAATAAGTACTTACATAAATCTAACTTACCTAACTACATTAAGTTACTAAATTTACTGTTCCATCACACGTGTAATTCTTAGTTAGCCTGTTTCGCCTCTTTTGTCCAGCCTCAGCCAGGCTGCCATGCCAGTTATGTCTATTATTTCTTTGCTCTTGCAAGAACCGGTATCATCTTTATCACAGTCCGCCCGTCTCGACTGTAATGGCATTTTCCCCTTTCACCTACTTAACAATCTCCTAACCTAAGATAGATAACGCCCAGAGCCATTCGCGTGTATGGATTCTAGGAAGTCAGTGACTCGAATAAGTTATTAAGAGAGAGTCGAGAGACCTTCTCGTGTGAGCATCTAGCAGTTCTTACTTATGAGATGATAGGGTAGGTTCCTAGCAGACAAGGTCCTCTTTTCTTTTCACTAAAGGTTCGATGCTGTTCTCCTCCATCCATGAGGAGAAAACACCAGACCATATCGGCGGTCAGGGTGTCCATGTAAGACGACTCTCAAAGCCGTGAAACCATGCATCATCCTCAGGACGCTCGAACATGGGCCTCAGATGATATAACAATCTCCTGTCGCGTCGATACATTCTGTGTTTCTTAAGAGTAGGGACAATGGTCTGCAACTGGCAACCGCCATTATAAACAGTGAGGTTTATCATCACCGCCATCACCCCTCAGGAGCTCTACAGGGCGCGCCCATACGACCCGATCCGAGCGAGTTAGTTTTTCGGAGCAGTTCCTTCACTATCATGTCTGTGGACACTAGACACCGCCACCAGCCCGCGAGTTCGCTGCAGGCCGCGCCCAAAGCCGAGGTCGTTTGGGCATTGTCGAGAGTCGGGTGGAGACACAGCAGGTATTTACAATGGTCGTACTGCTGTAGACTGTAGTGCCCGTTTTCATGATGGATCAGACTTGACAGCGACTCAGTACCTTATGTATATACTAGTATCCTGTCGTGTATAAGGGTGAGTATCATTCACGGTTGGTAAGGTACAGGCCACGAAGTAGCACCGGGCTCAATCCCCAGAGTAAGAGTGATGTACTTGAGTTTAGAGCAGGAAGAACATTATAACGGCGTGGGCCAACCTTCCCGGCCAGCGTCGTCGCCAAAAGTAACATTATGTACGACGGTTCCAACCCTGTTACTGGCACCACCAGATGATTTATCGCTTCAGCTGGGCTACTTCACGAAGTGTACCCTAGACGAGATTACACCGAGGCCGGTCTCAATGCCTTCAAGTTCCAGTAGTGGCCTGACCATCCAGGCCCGGTTGCCTACAGCCCTTCCCCTCGGACTTAGGATAAATGCTTTGCAATTGTACCGTGCATGAGGGAGGAGACCCGTCCGCCCCTGAGCCGTTGTCCGCCAGAGACTCCATGTCAAGAGACACCATGTCAAGGTACCTAATGCAACACACTAGAGACGGATTTTATGAGAATTGACTTAAGCGGCATGGGCTCCGATCTCGAGGTTTCCATGGCAACCCCTGGACAAAGACTCCAGCTTACTACCAAATTAGGTAAGTCACGTACCCCACACCGTAGGTAAGTAGTCGCCCCGACTTTACGGAAATGACATTTCACTATCCAGAGATGAAACTAAGCCCTCTACAAAGTAGGTATATCTACTTATTTTGTATGTTGCTTGTTGAAGGTAGGCCACTTAGTCAAACACGTTCTTTCGGCCAAATGCATTTACTAGATATTTGGTGTTGGTCTGTTTGTTGCAGAAGCCCTGTACGCAGCTTTTTTCTGATTTTTAAGGGTATATACACCTAAAGAGAGCAATAAGAATCTGAATCAACTACAAGCCGTTCGAGTAGGTAGTACGTAGTTGTTCCGGAAAATGCGAGTATTAGTAATATTTCTTGTACAAAACAGGTAGGAAACCCCACTTTGTAGAGCAGAAGAGGGGAGACCTTGCCTAGTTGGGTTTGGCTTCTATCTCTCGATAGTGAAACTTCATTTCCCTAAAGTCGGGGCGGTAAGTAGTTTCAATTAACGCGTTAAACCCGCGTTCTGAAGATGATAATCAATTAACCTTAAGCAAGCCACAGTGGAGCAAAGTCAGTCGAACGGAGCAACGCCTTACAGCTGGAGCACTGCGATACTACCGGTAGTCAACCTCTACAATTCGACATACGAATGAGTATTACTGCTGCAAGGTCTCGATGATCATCCAGTCCAGAGTACTGATCGCCCAATTCGCCCTGTTCGTTAATGGCCCGCAAGCGCAAGCTCGATCGCATAGGAAGCTGCCTGGATCTGGCCTGTTTTAGACCTCTGATTCAAGATTGCTTCACATCCTCGTTTTCCAGGTTGGCATGACAGGTGATGCGATAGCTTTCTAAGCAAATACTCTTTTCCATACGGAAAGATGGGTGGGGAGATCCGCGGGGTCAACTGCCGGGTGCCGGCTTACCTAGAAAATGAGCCGATATACTGTCCCGCACCGTCCCCTTCGACCTCCGGAGTTGCTTCTCCCAAGTCCATTGACAAGATCGGGGAAATTGCGAGAGCGGCAAGAATAGAGCGCTACGAACAAGTCGGTCTGCGGTATTTGAGAGGTGGAACGCTTAACATATTATCCGCCAATCTCTATGGTCCTTTCGACAAAGCTTCAGGGTGGCAGAATCCTTGGCTCCCAAAGCCCACTCCTCAACGTTACGATTCCACAACCGGCTCCTTGCGAGCTGGGTATCACTCATCGACGGGTTGCATAACGCGCAATGTTTCTTCTGGAACGAGGGCCGGCGCCGACGTAGAAGCGATTGAAGAAGAGGGGAATGAGGAGAGAGGCGTTGAACTGGCGGACCACTCAATGGACTATCATCTACCCAGTCCACAGAGCCACGAAGGTCTGCAGTCGATACAGAGCCCCTTGACAATCACGAAACGCTGCCGCATAGCATCCTGGGCTGAAGGCATCGAAGGCCCTAGTCTTGAAAAGGACGACTTTTGGGCACCAGACCAAGGCTTCAAAAACGGCCCAGGCAATGATAGAAAAAGGCGCACCGACAGCACAGATTGGCTCAAACGACGACCTTTGAAAAAGACCAGACACCAGACTCCTCAGATCCCTGCCGAGTCACCAAAGGCCGGTAAACGGACGAAGACTGGTGAAATGAAGGCCTCAGCAATCGCACAGAAATCGGAGCATCGCAGTTTCGAAACCACGACGCCATCCTCAAGTACTGACGAGGAACCTCGAGATTTACTGGATATGGTTAAGAACGCTCCAGAGGCTGCGCGCGGTGAAGGTATCATCCAAACCCACGCGGACCAGTCGCCTTGTGTTATGCCATGCGGTAGTGGATCTGGAGTTGGCGGAGAGACCAATGCTACGTCTCAATCACAGCGTCGAACTGAAACAGGTCCCGAAGACGAAAAGATGAATACGGTTTCCGATTTTCATTTATGTGCCGACGAAAGTTTCTTTTATCGAGCTCGTCCGACGAAGCCGGCCACAAGCGCAGATGGATCCCCCACTACGACTGCCGCCGTCCTCTCAAGATCAACACGGTCAGATGCGCCTGCCTCGTCCAGCCACAGTGATGATGCCCTCGCATTACCTCACACCGACACAGAGCAGCCCAGCTGGGATGCGATGTCTGTCAGCTCGGATGTCGAGAGCCGTCGACGTTCCGAGTCCCCGATCACTCTGTCGCTCCGAGAAGAAGGCTCAGGTTCGGGTGGCACTGTACCTTGTATTCGGCCGATGGAAGCAGCTGACGGAAACACGCCCACGGATGCCCCTGTACCAAGTACGAGTATACCACTTAGCAATATTCCTAGCAGTCATGAACCAAGCCCGGTTAGAGCTTCCAAGGCTGCACCAGAAACCCTACCGGAAGTCAAATCAATACAGGTTACAAGGCGGGGTACACCCTTGGACGATGACTCAACTCTCGTAGGCGAGCCGATGGATTTTGTATACTTGAATTACTATAGGCTCGTACAAGCTGCCCGGGATGCACTTGATGTTCATGCCTCGCCCCAAATGAACTTAGATGATGAGGGTACTTTTGCCGAACCGGTCGGTTACAGCGAGGATAGTACTGCATGCGAAATGCCGACTTCGATGGGAGCTCCTCTCATTGTCTCTAATCCCTTCACGACGGAGTTGGAACAGCAAGTTGGCAACCCTGTGAAAGGCAGTGGCAAAGAGCAAAACCTCGATGCAACGATCCCAGAGAAACCTCTGGTTGCAGGTGCAATGTCTTTTCCGCTGGGCGCCACCGACTCCCCTATCATCCGGCCTTCACAGCAAAGTCCGTGGACACGGGATTTTGCCGAAGCACCCTATATCATTGCGCAAGATAGGGATACGAATTCCCCGCCCGCGCTGCCCATTGGGCTTGGCTCGGCTAGGGATATACGAAGTCCAGAACAGCCATTGAAGTCAGCACAGTCCTCGGTATCTCGTGTCGTTTTACCCCTGTCGAACGCATCTTCAGACACGCTTAAGAGCCGCCCAGGCCAAGAGGGAGGCAATTTGGAGCATGACGAGGCCACATCGTCCACTTCAGAGCAACAATGCACCATGATACCTTCTCCGGCGAGACAAACAACGCCAGGGGTGGAACTCTCAGTCAAGTCATTTGCATCTTTTCAGCTGTCTCCGACTCAACCCCGGGATCGTTACCTCTCAACCCCCATGTCAAGTCGAGGTATACTTAGCAGGAGGAGCCATATAGGCACAGGGGCAAGGGAAAAGCCAAGTAGACGTGTTTCATTTGGCCCGTTGCCGAATGAGGAAGATTACAGCGACAGTGTATCGCCTCTAAGAACACCAAGAGCAGTGTCTCCCCCTCTTTCAACAATAGTCGATACCGAAGGAGAGAATGTAGGTGGAAGATATCAGAGGCATTTCGATGCCATGAACCGGCGTGTGGAGAAGCGCCGGAACTCACAGCTGCGCCACAAACAGCGCTTATTACCCAGCTCATCACAGCAGGGAATGGAAAGCCCTCCAGCTGGGGCTATGGCCGAGGCTTTTCTACAGGCAGATGCACAAGTGTCGAAATGCGCAAGCAACGTACAGCAAGAGGAATCAGTTCCTCCGGTCCCCGTGGCACAGTTTATAGAGGTTGGAGATAACGCGGATATGCCACAATCACCTTGGCAACGGGGAGAGGAGGAAGATATTGACGACGTTGCGGCTGTCCTGGGAAACCTCGGACAATTCCTCGGTGACGCTTGGGACGTCGAAGCTGAACTGGAGAGAAACAGAGAGCAATTTGGGTGCTCGGCAGAAAGACATGAAGCCCAGTCGATCACAGATATGGGAATGCTTCAGAGTGTCGGACAGTGGTAGGTAGGAGGTATGTTTGACATACTTGACAACCTACAACACGCTTCTTCTGTCTCCATCTTAACTAGGCCTATTGGCATGGGGCAGGTCGCCGTTTGATCTCTGCCCGTGAAGTACGGGATCCCTTTGTAGTGGATAGAGATGTCTTCCTTGAGCATGTATTATGACTTATGGCTATATTGATTGATACAGGGCAAGGGCATGTCGGCGTTCGGACGATAGGTTTACTGTGCTAAAGCAAAGCACTGTCCAACAGTGTACTAAGGTTACTACTCGGGACGGTACACCTTCGAGTGATCATATAATTGTTCTATCTGACATTTGCTAGGGATATGAGAGTGTCAGGGCTTTATAGACAGGATGATTATGGCGATTACTATCTACTGCACTCCAAAACTTGCTGCTAATTTTGGCATCCTGTGTTCGTTAGCCCCATTCCCTGCCTCGCATGGGATACCATACATGTATATTACCCATGCCTATGCGGCTCTCCTGGGCGGTCTTCATGTCCTGGGACAGGGGGCGGGGTGGGATACGGGATCTCCCTGTCAACTGTCAGGATGAGTGTGGTGAGTAGGTATGCATAATAGTAGCCAGTCGACTCCGAGCCCATGCTATGCGCACAAGTAATAACATTCTAATACACGTAGGCAAGTTAAGAGTACACAGATCAGCTCTGTTGTCCATATAAAAGCGTTGTAGCCGACTGAAGAATAGTGATTTTGAAAAAGGGTTACAGACCAGACAGTTCCATATCAGCGCCAAGGGAGTATAGTAGCAGCATACTGTTGTCTAAGGTTAGGTGTAATCCCCTCTCCCATTCGACAGCTGAACGCTCCTAACTGGTGCCGTGAAGTCCGAATGGGAAACTAGACTGGCTACTGGGCGACATATAGATCATAATGCTTGGTCGAGTAAGTATGCACATAGTTAGGGAGGTTAGCACGCTGGCAAGTCAACACAAATCCGATAATATATGCGCCTGTTTATCATCTCCGTGTACTATGTAGTACTACCATGCCACCATACTAGATAGGAAACTGGAACAGAGGGTTAGGAAAAAACTGTAACTAGATCCAATGAAGACTACTAGATTAGGTTGAGTTACTCCAAGACCTGAATGTCGATATGTTGGGCCGGGCCGGGGGGGGGGGGGGGGGGGGGGGGGGGGGGGGGCGGGGGGGGGGGGGGGGGGGGGGGGGGGGGGGGGGTGGGGGGGAGGGGGGGGGGGGA